>ONZH01010764.1:0-40144 GCA_900303285.1 Rhinella marina | reverse complement strand
AGGGGTGCCACCACTACTAGCCTAACCACCACCAGCATGCGCAGGCATATGAGTGCTAAACACCCCACTCAATGGAACCAAGGCAGTTCACCACCTCCTGCGGGTCACAGCACTGCTCCTTCCCCTGTGTCACTCGCTGCCTCTGCTAGTCAACCCCCTGCGTCAATCGCTGCCTCTGCTAGTCAACCCCCTGCCCAGGACCCCGGCACGAGCGCCTCCCGCCGGAAAACCACACCTTCGCCTCCACAATCCTCCACAGTGTCCACCAATGTGTCCCAGCGCAGCGTTCAGCTGTCTTTACAGCAGACGCTGGAGCGCAAGAGGAAATACAGTTCCACCCACCCACATGCCCAAGCCCTCAACGTCCACATCTCCAAATTGCTTAGCCTGGAGATGCTGCCCTATAGGCTGGTAGAGACCGAGGCCTTTCGCAATCTCATGGCGGTGGCTACCCCTTGGTATTCGGTCCCCAGCCGCCACTATTTTTCCCGATGTGCCGTCCCAGCCCTACACCAGCACGTGTCACAGAACATCATCCGTGCCCTGACCAACGCTGTTTCAGAGAAGGTCCACCTAACCACGGACACGTGGACAAGTGCTGCCGGGCAGGGACACTATATCTCACTGACGGCACATTGGGTTAACTTGGTGGAGGCTGGGACCGAGAATGACCCTGGGGCCGCTCATGTACTGCCCACACCGAGGATTGTGGGGCCTACCTCGGTCACGGTCTCTCAGACGTACTATGCCTCCTCCTCCTCCGACCCCTCCTCCACCGAATTACCATCCGTGGGCACGGCGCCTTCAGTCGGTAGCTCTAGGTGCAGCAGCAGTGCCGTGGGTAAGCGCCAGCAGGCGGTGCTCAAACTGCTGAGCTTAGGTGACAAAAGGCACACCGCCCAAGAGCTGTTACAGGGCATCACGGCACAGACCGATGTGTGGCTGGCACCGCTGAACCTCAAGCCAGGCATGGTTGTGTGTGACAATGGGCGTAACCTGGTGGCGGCTCTGCAACTCGGCAGACTGACACATGTGCCATGCCTGGCCCACGTGTTCAACCTAATAGTTCAGCGGTTCCTCAAGACATACCCCAATCTGTCTGATTTGCTCACCAAGGTGCGCCGCATCTGTGCGCATTTCCGCAAGTCGACCACAGATCCTACCACTCTCAGGGCAGCGCAGCGCCGCCTACAACTGCCCGCTCACCGACTGTTGTGCGACGTGCCCACGAGATGGAATTCGACATTAAACATGTTATCCAGAGTTTACCAGCAGCGCAGAGCGATTGTAGACTGCCAGATGTCAACTTCCACCAGAACTGATAGTCAGGTCAGTCAGATTCCTCAAGTCTACAATGAGGAGTGGACGTGGATGTCTGATATCTGGCAGGTGTTGAGCAACTTTGAGGAGTCAACACAGATGGTCAGCGGCGATGCCGCCATTATCAGCCTCACCATCCCGCTGCTTTGCCTGTTGAAAAACTCACTGCTCAGCATCAAGTCGGATGCTTTGCGCTTGTCACAAGAGACGGTGGAGGAAGATACGTCGCTTGATAGCCAGAGCACCCTCCGGTCTGTTTCTCAGCGCGTATCGGAGGAGGGGGATGAGGATGAGGAGGAAGAGGAGGAGAATGTCGGCGAGACAGTAGAGGGTACCAGTGCTCAGTCCTTAACTCTTGAGCGTGTATGGGCTGAAGAGGAGGACTTGGAGGAGGAGGAGGAGGAGGAAATGGAGAGTCAGGCCAGTGAGGAGAGGGAATTCTTGCGTGTTGGGACTCTGGCGCACATGTCAAACTTCATGTTAGGCTGCCTATCCCATGACCCTCGCGTTAGAAGAATTTTTTCAAACACCGATTACTGGGTGTTCACTCTCCTGGACCCACGGTACAAGCAGAACCTTTCCACTCTCATCCCTGCAGAGGAAAGGAGTATGAGAGTGAATAGACATCAACAGGCCCTGGTGCACAAGCTGAAACAATTCTTCCCATCTGACACCGCTAGCGGCAGAGGGCATGGTTCTGTGGGCCAAGTAGCGGGGGAGAGGAGCCGAGCAGGCAGCTTGTCCAGCACTGGCAGGGGAACGCTCTCCAAGGCCTTTGCCAGTTTTATGTCACCCCAGCAAGACACTGTCACCTGTCCCCAGTCTAGGCAGAGTAGGGGGGAGCTGTACAGAAAGATGGTGAGGGAGTACCTAGCTGACCATACCAACGTCCATAGCGATCACTCTGCTCCATACAACTACTGGGTTTCAAAGCTGGACACGTGGCCTGACGCTGTACGCCTTGGAGGTGCTGGCCTGCCCTGCCGCTAGCGTGCTGTCAGAGCGGGTATTCAGTGCAGCTGGTGGCGTCATCACCGATAAGCGTACACGCCTGTCAACTGACAGCGCTGACAGGCTGACGCTTATTAAAATGAACAAAGCCTGGATTTCACCGGAATTCAAATCTCCTCCGGGGGAAAGCAGCTAAAGATTAACATTACTTATGTATCTGATTCCTCTTCTCTACTCCTCCTACTCCTCCTCCTCCATGTCGTCTTTGCCTAACGCTGACCAAAAAAACGCCATTTTTTAGAGGTCCAACTGGCACTCTTTTACCACAATTTTTCAGGAGGGCCCCCTACAGGCCCTCTCTTCAAACAAATTTTCCGGAGGTCCACCTACAGGCCCTCTGTCCAAACAATTTTTCCGGAGGTCCCTACAGCCCTCTCCAACATTTCGGAGGCCCTACAGCCTCTCTTCAAACAATTTTTCCGGAGGTCCACCTACAGGCCCTCTCTCCAAACAATTTTTCCGGAGGTCCACCTACAGGCCCTCTCTCCAAACAATTTTTCTGGAGGTCCACCTACAGGCCCTCTCTCCAGTTCCAGTTTTATTCGCGCAAACTGCGTAAATTTTTTTTTGGGATAGGTGTGAAAAATAATATTACCTGCGTATCTATATTGCCCAACATTGGATACGGTAGCAACAAGAAGACCAAACACATGCTGCCCACAGGGTTCCGCAAATTCCTAGTCCACAATGTCAAGGAGCTCGAGGTTCTGTTGATGAGCAACAAGTCCTTCTGTGCAGAAATCGCCCACAACGTCTCCTCAAAGAACCTAAAGACCATTGTGGAGAGAGCGGCACAGCTCGCCATCAAAGTGACGAACCCCAACGCCAGACTGCGCAGCGAAGATAACGAATAAATATCTCTGTGGTTATTTGTGCTAAATAAAAGTTAAATAAACACAAAAAAAAAAAATTGATCTGTTGCTGTGCCTGATCCACCCAAGTTGAATCTGTCCCATCATGAGAAAGTCCCCCCAAGGAGTCCCCACTGTAACTTGCTTCCCATACAACTACCTCACCCCCGACACCTGTGTCTCGCCATTGTCCACCACCTCCTCAGACAACACTGGTAAATCCCCACTGTCAGCACACGGAGACTGCAAAAGGTCTTGCGAATTGGGTCAGAGAATGTTCTGGGGTAGCACATCAGAGAAGGGGTGACTATGGGGTTCCAGGGAGTACGTGACCACGTGCAATCTCCATCTAAAAAGTCATGCCATACTTGATCGAGCTCATAATTGACAATTGTACCGGTTGATGCTAAATTTTTAAGTTGGGGTCCTGCGTCGTTATTCTAACTACATCCGGCTGTTGTCACCACCACACACGCTAGCCCAGGGGGCACTCCTCTGGCTCTTCCAGCTCAACCTCCTTCCCCCCCAGCCTTCCCCCCCACCTACAGGCCCTCTCTCCAAACAATTTACGTCTTTTTCCTATCTTTCTCTCTCTCCAAACTATTTTTCCGGATAGCTGCCATATACGGTATTAAACTGAGTAGTATACATAGAAGACATACCACACTTGATCAATCTCATAATTTACGACTGTACCGGTTGATGCTAAATTTTTAAGTTGGGGTCCTGCGTCGTCATTCTAACTACATCCGGCTGTTGTCACCACCACACACGCTAGCCCAGGGGGCACTCCTCCTGCTCTTCCAGCTCAACCTCCTTCCCCCCAGCCTGCCCCCCCACCTACAGGCCCTCTCTCCAAACAATTTACGTCTTTTTCCTATCTTTCTCTCTCTCCAAACTATTTTTCCGGATAGCTGCCATATACGGTATTAAACTGAGTAGTATACATAGAACACATACCACACTTGATCTATACCAGGGGTGCACAACCTGCGGCTCGGGGGCCACATGCGGCCCTTGATACCATTCAGTGTGGCCCCATCCATCTGGTAACAGACATGTATGTCCATGTTTTGTGGCTGCTCACATGCATTTTTCATGTATTTCTCCCATTAGATGGGACTCCTGGAACTGTAACTAGACATTAATGGTATACACTGTGTGTTCAATCTGCCATAAATACAGTATTTCAGTTGGTAATACACCTTTAAATTTTATTTTCGGCCCTTGACGTTGGTTCAGTCGGACAATGTGGCCCCCACCCAGAAAACGTTGTGCACCCCTGATCTATACTGAACGTCACTTTTAAAAATACGTCATTTTCCTCTCTTTCTCTCATTTGTCTGGGTTGCAATTAAGCAGACCACGTCTGCCTAATCTAATAGTTTCCGTGTAATTGCTCCATACTGCACGTCTTTTTCCTCTCTTTCTCGCTCTCCAAACTATTTTTCCGGATAGGTGCCATATACGGTATTAAACTCAGAAGAATACATACCGTACCGGTTGATGCTACAGTTTTTCCAAATCCATCCGGGTGTTGTCACCACCACACACGCTAGCCCAGGGGGAACTCCTCTGGCTCTTCCAGCTCAACCTCCTTCCCCCCAGCCTGCCCCCCACCTACAGGCCCTCTCTCCAAACAATTTACCCGGATAGGGGACGTATTAGTTATTGTACTGATTTTTTTTTGGTTCTTCTTTTAATTGCCTCCTGACCTGTGATAGGCAGAGCATGGACACGTCCCCTTAGCTGCAGTAGGAAAGACACTCCCCTGGCCAGAGCAAGCTCTTTTTCCTTTTCCGTGTTCGAAAAATCCATGAAATATATGGTCCCAAGATAGGGGACGTATACGATTTTAAACTGAGAAGAATCGATACCACACATGCCCCACTAGGAGAATTTGGGGTAATGGCGGGATTAGGCAGCCTCAGAGGCATCCATGCATGCTGCCCCTGCGGTTTCCTGTCCATTTCCGTGGTGTTTCCATCATTTTTTTGAGGTTTCCAGGTTTTCACCCAGCCTTCCCTAGGCAGAGCCTTGGTCCCCTGCAAAAAATGCTTGAGTCTCCCATTGACTTCAATGGGGTTCGTTATTCGAAACGAGCACCCGAGCATCGGCAAAAGTTCGACTCGAATAACGAGCACCCGAGCATTTTAGTGCTCGCCCATCTCTAGTCTTCACATTAACTTAATACTGTTACAATGCTCTCTAGTTGTTCACCAGGCTGCAGAACTGTTCTTCCCCTATAGAAGTCACTATTCAGAATCTTCGCCGAACTTCGTAAAGAAATTAAATTTGTTACAAATTACTTTGTCACAAATTGTTTTTTATTTTTATTTTATAGAGCGGGCGCAATGATGGGGAACGGCGATCGCGCCGCCTCCTGTCATTTAACCCCTCAGATGCCACATTCAAAGCTAATCACAGCATCTCAGACTCACATTCAGGTGCTCAGGGGGTTAATCAGGGGTTAAAAAAAATAAAAGTATCTTCACCTCAGCCACTTGAGCTGAGAGGCCATCAGCTCCCATCTTGATTGAAGAAAACCTGCTAAAGGACCTTCTGCGAGTGTGATGATGTCACCATGTGATCACACTGGCCGCACACGGTGACATCATTGCTGGTCTTCACGCTCGCTGCAGGTGCTGCAGGGGGTTTTCTTCAATCAAGACGGAGCGGATGGCCTCTCTGCAAGAAAGTGGATGAGGTGAGTAGTATGACTTTACAGGAACCAAATGATTATGGTAACTGGACAATGGCACAAACTGATAAAGGTGATGTCAGAAAATAAAGCAAACAGATGAGGAATGATGATGATGACAGGTAATGAAGCAGACAAAGATAACCAAGGGTAACAAACAGACCATAACTCCATAAATAAAAGTCCAGCACACTCACTTGAGTCAGTAATCCAAACCACAGCAGGGATCCATGGTATGCTTATGTCCAGGTAATCCATAAATAGAAGAAATAGGATTCACGGTGTAAATGAAATCCAAAAATTTGGGATATAAGTAAATCCATAAAAAAAAAACATATCCCTTCCTATACATCACTGAGATGTTTTTCTGCCCACTGCGGCAGACGGTTATAGCAAACACAGCTATTATGCCCATGCAATTGCAATAATATACTGCAAGAACTACCTCTGACTGATAACATTTACATCATTGTAGATCATTTTGCTTTAAGGGGTTACACCAATCATTTTGGTCATATTTGCCTGTTTCATAAGCCCTGTGTTAGGTTGGTAAAAAGGTTAGTAATGTTGTTAATGGGTATATTTACTGAACATCAGGCAGCATCATTAATGTTAGTATTGCAGCTCATGCAGCAAACAACCTACAACACAAGTGCAAATAATGCAAGGAAGCAATTTTTGCAATAATGAGGAGAGATTTTCAGTGGGATAATTATTTGAACGAAAGCAAAAATTGTTCCATGCACTGTTTTTCAGAAGAGCTATTCAAATCATAAACATATGATAATGTTTTGATTGGACATAAAACCTTTCATCTGCCCTCAAACTTAAAGGGGTTGTTCAAGTTATTTTTTGTACTTTGTATGTTTCTAACTAAGCAGATGTAAGGGGTTTACAATTCACTTACTTCATCCACAGTGGCCCTGTTCTCCTAGTTAGCTGAGAGTCACATGACCTGTGATGTCAGCTTCTCTCCCTGCTCTGATGACATTCCATGCACAAGTCTGAAGGACTGGAGGCTGTGCTGGTTAGACTGATAAGATAGATAGGTCATCAATATCAAATATGAGGGGTGGGGTCTGACTCCTGGCACCCTTGCCGATCAGGTGCTCGTTGTTGTCATCACAGCGACGAGCAGGTGTAATTACAACTCCTCTGTCCCTTTCACTTCAATGGGAAGGAGCAGATACTGTAGAGTGTACCTCCTCCTTCCCATTGAAGTGAATAGGGACAGAGGAAGTGCAATTAACTTGCTTGCCCAGGCAATGTTGAGGGCAGGTAAATAGTGAAAATAAGGCAGCACTTTCAGAAGCCCTGAGTAGGCCCCATGGATCTGATATACTTAACTTATCCTCGGATATAGGCAACGGGGCAACTCCTTTAACAAATATGTAACAACCTTTTATGTGATAATCTATCAAACTGCTTTTGTCTATATGCACAACATCTACAGCATTACTCTGGGCCAGGCTGGAAGTTACAGTACCTGCTCATAGAAGATGATCAGATTAGTTTAAAAGGACCAATCCCTCATTAACTGGTGCTGTGTTATAAAGTTAATAAGGTTAGATACTCCTTACCTTATAAGCTTAGATACTCCTTACCCTTAAGTTAAACTTACAGCCTATTGTTAACAGGTTCATTGTTTACCCCTTTTTAATATTTGTACCACATGTACCATCATATTTGCTATGTGCTAGTCCTGTGAAACAGATCTTGTCTTTAAATATTACAAACAACAGCTTGTCCATAATGGAACCTAATTCCTTGAGAACACAAGGATGAATGGCATCTGGACCTGGTCATTTGTCAAGTGGTTTTTAGGCAGCACTGTACTTCCTGGGTTAAGCAAGGGATATTTATTCATGTCATCTGTCATTGGATTTTTCTGTGTAAATGCATTAAAGAATAAAGGATTTAATAGAATGGCCTAATCCTCATCCTCCTGCACCATAATACCCTGATTATTTTTCAGCTGCCAACATTTTCAGTTTTACATATTGTTATTTATGTAATTAAAGAATAATTTGGGTTATTTTTACTTTCTCTGGCAATGATCCTCTGCTTCAATCTTTGCTGCCTTTGTTTTTTTACACAAATTATTTTTTCTTTACAGTTTTTTTAATGCATTGCCACTGCCTTGTTTTAGTAGTTTAAACACTTTATTTCATTTACTGCTCCCCTTACAATTAGAGATGAGCGAATCATTCAAAATTTTATTCGCCGAACATTCATCGAACTTTTCATAAGATTCGTATATTCGACGAATATATTTGTCAAATTTGCGTACAAAATTTACGTTATGTGGCGTTTAGCGAACATTCGCGCACTAATAATGAACGTTCAGTTTTAAAAAGGAAGCATCTTCCTTGAACACGTACTCATGAGCGTACAAATTGCGTACGAATCCTCAGCGTACTATTGTCTACGCGATTACGTAATACGCAGGCACGCACGACGAGAGGCCGCAGCGTGCACTCCTCAGAGGCAGAGCGAATTTTTGAAAATGGCATCCAGGCGATCCTCATCATTTAGCTCTGCGGAGTTGAAATACATCATCCGGCTGATGGACCGGCAGGATTACGATGGCACACACCGCCACCCGAACCAGTATAAAAAGGAGGTGATCCAGCAGGTGATCTGAGGCTTGCGCCATTGTTTCGACACTGTGCGGACCCCAGGCCAGATCCAGTGGAAGTGGTCTGAAGTTTAAATGCCCAGAGCGGCTTAATGAGATCTGCGCAGAGATACGGCAGGGTGAGTAACAAAATATTTGAAAAGTAAAAACATGTTAAAAAATTAGTGTACTGTATTGTATATATACCAGCAGTGAGTTCCAATAATGAAAAAAGTATAGAAGGACAACGTGGGCATGCGTAGTGCACTGCAGTAATTTTCTTTCATGCTAGGCCACGCCTCTAAGTCGAACCAAACAAGTGAAGGTATTCTCAGATATGTGCCCCTTCACAGTAATTTGCCTTAGGCTACTTTCACATATGTGGTGGTGATCCTGCAGGCTGTTCTGCAGTATTTGTCCTGCCAATTCCAGGCGTTCTTAACGAATAGCGACCGGATCAGTGCCATCTCCCATTATTGTTAATGGTGCTGGCCGTTCTCCCGTTTGTGTCAGGCAAATGCACTAGTGTGAAAAAAGTACCCTTAGATATATGCCCCTTCATAGTTAGTGCTTCCTCCTCCTACACACAGACTCAAAGACGTGCTCATGCTGCAGCTAATGTCAGTGGGCGATATCAAAAGTATTCCCACCGCACCGTGTTAACGATATTAAGAAATTTATTGTGATGATAACGATATCTATCGCGATAAATACCTATTTAGAAGAAAAAAATGGATATGATATGGCTCCCCTCTCACCCATATCTTTATAGTAGTATAGTGTTAGTATTAAAAAGAGTCATCATATAACAATTGTGTACGGATTTATGTTGCAGAGCACCGTGAACGACGGCGTCACCACGGTCACCGTCAACGTCCAGGCCGGACAGCCCCTACAGTACCTGCAGCTTCTAGTAAGTGTAAACATATTTAATTTATTTTAAATCCAAGCTACGTGGGAGTGCAGCTGCAGAGATATAAGAGCACTAGTGGTTAGGAATGGGATCATCCAGCCCAAAACTATTCCCACGTATGAACATCAGAAGTTACAACTGTTCAGTAGAGTTGAATGTAATGCCATTATTTAATGATTTGTGACAGCTGCTGCACCACAGAGGAGTCCCTCTCACCCTCCTCCACAACAGCGAGAGAGGACCCCACCTGCCCCTCCTCCAAGAGGTAGAAGGTAGGTAAAATAAAAAGTGTAATGCGTGGACCTTCTGTCATCAAAATATAAGCTAAATTTTTGTTTTATCTTTTGTAGCTCCAACCGTCAGGGAGGAGTTTTCCCCTGGACCATGGGAAGACCACTCAGTATGGGTGTCCAGTAAGTACAAACCCCAAACAGACCATGTGTGGCCTTCTCAGTGAGCAGTTCAAAGAAAAAAAAATCTCAATACAGATACATGTCACTGAATAACTCGTTCCAGTACATATACCAAATATATAATGACATGCAATTGCAAGTATTCTGATTCAGGTTCTGGTTTGAAAGTTTAGAATTTTTTTCGTGGGACAACCACTTTTACTGGATCATACTAAATTATATTACTGTTTCCACCCCTACAGATATCCCCCACTAACTTTGAAGTGTAGGCAGCCTTACGCCGCTTCGGAATCAGGCTCCACGCTGCCTCCCGGCTTATTCGCGGCCTGCAGCTGGAGCACCAAGAGCTACAGGAGATGATGGCCAGATGTCGGCAAAGGCCGGCGTAACCTTTTTTTTGTTTGTTTATTATATTATTTGTAAAAAGTTATTTTATTACAAAAAATATTCTTGTAAAACCTGTGTTTTGAGTGTTTTGTTAACCCTTTAACACCTTCCTGACATAGTGTGAAGAAGACAGGGATGTAAGTTTAGGCCAAAAACGGAAAAAATTTTCCCACGGCCATTTTCCCGTACTAATGAACACAGCAGTGTCTGCCGGCCGAAGTATTAATAAATTACGCACACTCCGGTTCACTGATTATAATTTACAGTAAAATAAAAATGCGTTGGCTTGTTTGGACAACAAGCCTAGCCTGTACATTCTGCCTTGTGACATAGGCAGTGAAAATTATATATGAGCTTTTCATGGCTGCCCCAGCCAGTAGTAGTAGGGGACGGGGTATATTAGCAGAGAATACAACAAACTGCGGTGGAGTATAACAATCTCCGCTAATGTAACTTGTAACAGGAGTCGGAGGTAACAACAGTGTAAAAATTTTATTTTTTTTATTAATATACACATATATATTTTTTTTTTGGGGGGGGAGTAAAGGCAGAGGCTCCAAAACAAATTTAAAAATACTAAATAGAACTATTAGTAATGGTAACAACAGCTACTCTCCTGCTAAGCGTAGAAAACGGAGGCGGAGGTAGACAACAGTGTTTGTTTTTTAAAAGGGTTTTGGTTTCGAGACTTCGGGTTCGCACAGCCCATGACATGACACAAGACGTTTGCACAGCAACAGTGGGAAGACACTCAGACTATTCTACCCTGCAAGGCCTGATCTAATCACCAGCCTCAGCAAGAGGAGTATGAAATTTGGAGGCAATCCAGCCTTTATTCATTTTTATATTTTTTTGAACACTGCTAGGTGACAATTTTGTCCTTTTGGGTGTCACCACCCCCCAGTGGCACTAAAAACTCTCTCTGACATCACACTTGAAGCTGGACAGGAAAGAAGCCCTAATGCATAGTGGGACAGCCACTGTTGTAGTCTGCCAGCCCAGAAGTCCAGGGGGACTGAGAAGAGGCTTTGCGAGCCAGACTGCAGGTACGCCTGAACCTGCTCATTGAGGCGGGTGATCTGGACCTGCTCAGTTGGCTGCAGCTGTTGGGAGGCAGAGAAAAATTGCTGCATCATACTAATTAGGCTTAACTGGCTGCTGGTTGTGGCAGGAGGTGGATGATTCGGCCGGACCTCCTTCTCAGACACGCTGGCAGCAAGCTGGGGCTGGCTGAAAGCTGTAGCAAGGTTACTACATAGCTTCTCCCGCAATGATGCTAATTTCTCCTCCCTTTCCGTTGGAGGAAAACAATCCCCCATGTTGGATTGATACCGCGGGTCCAGAAGCATCGCCAGCCAGTATTCGCCTATCGCTCCGTAAGCATGTGAGCATACAGCTCGCCATCTTGGCCAGCGTGCCTGAGGAGCCAGTTCTTTCCATCTCAGCCTCTCTCAGGGACACTTCAGTGTCTCTCATCATCGTAAGCCTCCAGACCCTCCAGCTGTGTCTCCTCCTCCTGGTCAACATCGTCATCCTCAAAATCCTCTCCCCCCCCCCTCCTCTAACTCAAGCTCCTCATCCTCATCTTCCTCCTGCTCCGCAAGGGAACTTTGGCGTTGGGGCTCCCCTGCAGTGACAGCATGGCGTGCAGACAGATGGCCAGGATTTCCTTCCCCCATTGCTCCCTGCTGCATGAGCGTCAGTGTCTTTTTCAGCACAAATATTAGAGAAATTACGTTGTTCACACCGCAGATGTCCCTGCTGACCAATTTTGTGGCTTCTTCAAAGGGCGTTAGAACAGTGCAGGCATCTTGGACCAGCCTCCACTGCCGGAAATCAAAGCCGCACCTGCTCCCTATGCTGGAAGATTCTGGCTGCTGCTGGACAAAATCGTCCACTGCTCTTTGCTTCTCAAGGAGCCGCTGCAACATATGAAGAGTGGAATTCCACCGGGTCGGCATGTCACCTATTAAGCGGTGTGGCAGAAGACCGTTTTGTCGCTGCAGTTCCAGCAGAGCGTGGCGAGATACATATGAATGGCTAAAATGAGTGCAAAGCTTCCGCGACTTTGCCAGTACTGTGCGCAGGCCAGTAAATGTTTTGAGAAATCTCTGCACCACTAGATTTAGAACATGTGCCAAACAGGGAGCATGCGTGAATTGACCCAGGTTTAGCGCTGCCACTATATTTGTCCCATTGTCACTCACTACCTTGCGCACTTCCAGCTGGCATGGAGACAGCCAATGCGCTATTTGCTGCTTCATGTAATGCAGCAGGTGCTGGCCTGTGTGGCTGCTACTGCCAAGACATACTAAGTCTAACACTGCATGGCAGCGTTTCACCTGGCACATGTGATAGGAAGGAGGGGGGTTAACTCTCTGCCCTGACACTCCAGCAGTCGGACTGCCCGTGGAGGTGGAAGCGGATAGTTGTTGGGTGGACTGCTGCAATCTTGACTGGAAAGCGCGTGGAGGTGGGGGGGTTTCTTCCTCATTGCCACGAAATACTGGCATGGTTGCTGGGGGGTTTCTTCCTCATTGCCACTAAATACATTCAGCCAGTGGGCAGTAAAGGACATGTACTGCCCCTGGCCGTAAGCACTGCTCCAGGTGTCCACTGTGACGTGCACGGTGCTGCAGAGAGACAGCTGCAGGGAGCATCCAATATTGTCTGCCACATGGGAGTAAAGTGCGGGGATAGCTTTTTTGGAGAAGAAATGCCGGCTAGGTACCTGCCAGCATGGCTGAGCGCAAGCCATTAACTCCCTAAAAGCTGGGCAGTCAACCAGGTGGTACGATAGAGACTGTACATCCAGCAACTTTGTCAGGTGACCATTCAGTTTACGCACTGTCGGATTACTTGTGACATAAAACTGCTTCCTGGCCACGCACTCGGGAATGGACGGCTGCCGAATAAGAGGAGGTGGAGACATGCACGCAGTGTGCGATGAGGTGTATGTACTAGTCACACCCCTGGATGCGGGCTGAGCTACGGCCCTGGATGCGGCCTGCCTGACAGAAGGGACCCCGGGAGAAGTAACCAGCTCTTCAGTATTAATGGGCTGCTCTAAACTGCCGGCATGACGCCGCTTCAGATGGTTCCACAGAGCAGTGGTCCCGACATTTGTGGCTTTCCCACGGCTCAATTTCTGTTTACACAAATTACACATGGCCATACTGCTGTCCCCCGGCAGAGTGGTGAAATACTTCCACACACCCAACATGCGTCCTCCACAGCTGGCCAAGCTTGTAGCCCTTGCACGCTTACACCCTGGTGCTGGCCCCACTATACTTGGGGTCTCGCTAGTTCCCAAGGAAGGACTGGCCCCGGGCCTAACTCGCCTCTGCCCTCTGTTGCTGCCACTACTACTACCACCCTCCTCCTCGGAGATCAAACCCTCCTCACCAGCCTGATCCGCCTCCCGGGTCCTCCAGTCTAACACATCAGATTCATCATCAGACTCCTCTCCACCACTTTTTTCAGACTTCAAATTAGGCTGTTCCCCACCAACCTCCAATTCCGGGCAGTCCAAACTCTGACTGCCCTCTAAGAAATCCTCAGGGAGGCTGTCCTCTATAACCGCCGGATTATGCGGAGGGGTTCGTGGCCTTTTATTTTATAAATTGCAAAAGGGACACCACTAGGAGGGAGCACTGAAGCCCGAGAGGTGGCACAAAATGACGGGCTTTGCTGGAGCGGAATGGTGGAGCAGGACGAGTCTGACCCCTAGCTACATATGGATACTGTATCAGCAGATGACAGCAGATCATCCGGCTGAGACTGAGATGAGCGTGCCATCCACTCCACTACCTCATCCACTTTCTCCTCCACTACAGTTTTGCGCCTTGGTAGGTTAGCCTGGTGGAACACCGGCCAACTATTACGAATTACAGAAGTAGAAGCTCCGGCTACAGGTCCTTTGGCACTGCTGCCCTGTGCCACCTTCTCCCTTTTTTAGAGCTCGAGGTCTGGCTGGAACTGGACCTCTTTTGCTTATCCATTCCAGACATTTTTCACTTCACTCTGTGGCCCTGCAGCTGGTCTTTGTCTTTGTCCCTGTCTCTATCTCTCTCTCCCTGCCTGATCAATTACTAGCCCTGCACTTGCCCTGCAGTATCTCTGATGTGTAATATGGATTCCCTGAACAATTACACCCCAATTTTAACAACAACAGGTCTCAGAGTCTCAGAACTTCACACACAGTGCTTCTGCTCGTCTCAGCAGTCGCAGCAGAAGTAATGCGTCACTGGCTTACCGAGCCTGAGCCAATCAGAGCAAGCCCTGCCCACTAGGTCAGGTGACCGTTTTTTTCCCCGGGCTTTTGCGCACGAATAATGAACTAACAGTAAAAGTACGCTAATTACTTGCATTCGTACGCAACAGCGTATAGAGTAACTTATACGTAGCATTAGCGTACAATTTATCGGACAAGTATGTAGCGAATGCGTAGAAAAACGAATCACCCAATATTCGGATTCGCTTCACAGCTGAAAATTTCCAAGATTCAATACGAATCAACGAATCGACGAATCGCTTCGCTCATCTCTACTTACCATATTGTTTAACCACATTGGTTTTCTTGAGTTTATAACATGTTTATTGCCATATGGAATAAATATTTCACATTACTTATTTAAGGTGGTTTTAAATGTCCCATTTATTCTGTGTACTTGCATTTGAGGACTCTGCCCCACTTTAATATTAAGGTTTTCTGTTAGCTGGTGAAAGTTGACCTTCCTGAGGTTTAGTGTTTTTGTAGTTGCCCTACTAAATGTCTTTAAAGGATACATTCATCTGTGTTCAAAAGTCACAGATTCTGACATGCACAATATTTGCACCATAGTTTGTGACTTTTAGCGCTTCTCATTACATTTGGTGAGTAAAAGTGTTGATAAAAGTGTCCCACCTTAGCGAGTACAAGAGATGAAGAGGGCAGCGCCTCATGTGTAAGCCCCAACTAGCACTGGGATCTGGCCCCAAAAGTGCAAAGTCGCTTACCAAACTGTGTTGTGCTGTGGGCACAACACCATAGTAGACATATAATGTATGACCTGATGATCAGGATAGAGCTGCTCCCTCCTGCTCTGAGTATTCAGAGAATCCAACTCCGATATGGTACAAAATAAAATAGGAAAAAGCAGATAGAGGGGCACTCGTTTCACTGGTTTATTAGGACAAAATAAAAAGTGTTATATAAAAGATACAAATAAAATTATTCCAGTAACATGCATCGCATTTCGCTGGCAGGCCGCATCTTTATCAGTCATGGTGAGAGAGGGTGATGTCTCTCACAGAGCACTAGATTTACTATAGTTTACATCAGGAACTGGCATAAAATGTAACTTAAGCCTACACCAACCCCTAGTTGGCATACATTTGAGTTACTGGCACACTGAAGGCCAGAAATGCGCCTAATTCATAAAGAGTGGTGGGGGTGGTGGACTGAAAATTTTATTTTCTGGATTACAGTTGATCAATGGGGACACTAGCAGCAGGTCCCCTGTGATCAGCTCATTTTCAGGTGACCTTTCTAGCAAAAATGCAATGTTAAAAGCAGAAAACTCTGTAAAACTGCAAAATCTATGTTATAATAACAGTCCTAAAAATCTTATGGAACACATTTGCATACCTCCGAAGTGTCCCTCTTTTCGAGGGACAGTCCCTCTTTTTGACCCAAGTCCCTCTGTCCCTCTTTTATCCTTAAATGTCCCTCTTTTGGACCTGGAGGATTAATGCATAAATGTGCATTAATACATTTACTAAATTGCTCCTTACTAAAGTGTCTGTATGGTTTCTACCTATAAATTAGACCAGAACTTCATTATTTGGTGCAATTGGGTCCTTAAAATATCTATAATCTGATGATTTATGTGTTAATATTTATATGGACAATGAAACACAAGAAAAAAATTGCCACAGGGGCTCCAGTAATTATGTTTTGGGTGGAGCTAGAGGCGTGGCCTAGTATGAAAAAAACTGCCGTGAGGCGCACCGCAGACATTGTCCCTCTTTGCAATTTTCAAAAGTTGGGAGGTATGCATTTGAACCCACTACATAATAACATATACCAAGACATCAAAATGAACAAAACAGCTGACAGCCACACTGTGGGAATCTATTGCTGCTAGCTATTTCATAGAAATGAAAATACTCAAAATAATAAACTTGAGAAGTAAGCACATTCAGAAACATTATATATATATATATATATATATATATATATATATGTGTATATATACTATGAACACAACCAGGCACATGCATTAGATAAGAAAACTATATTTGGCAAAATGGTAATAAGGGAATATTTTGGAATTTATATTACGTAACCCAAATATTGTGTAGCTGTCCATGACATGACTATGATAGAATTTCATCCTCTGGAAGTAAGCTAACCCAAACAATGACAGAGAAAAACCCTGAATACTGTGACAAATTTATACTGAAAATATATTATAATATTGTGCAACTTTATTATAAAATAAATGCTGAAATATAAATTTAAACAGGACCTGTCACTTCCCCTGACATGTCTGTTTCAGTAGTTACTTGCATTGCCCATGTAATAATATTTCCGGAGCACATTTTCATATAACTGTAGTTGTGCCATGGCTTAATTATTCCAATCATAAGGTATGAACGAATTACCAATAGACTGTGATAGAGATCCAAATGAGTATTACCGGGGTAGGGTACTCCCTGCATTGGCACTGTCGGACACTGGCATTACTGCTTGAATAGTGTAAAACTGTGCATGCCCCCCCCAAATGGTAACACCCTTTTGGACCTTTATTGCAGACTGCTTGCAATTCATTCATAAACTTTTTGGTGATAATAGAGGAATAGCACAATATAGAGTCATGAAAAGATGCTTCAGAATTGAATGCAAGTAGTTTCTAAAACAGACAGAAGAGGTGAGGTTACTGGTCCCCTTTAATAGCACATCATCCTTTGCCTATTTGCTTTAGTAGAGTGCATGTATTAAAGGGGTTGTTCAGCACCAGGTATATATCAGCTGTTGTCAGGATAACTGGGACCCCCACCAATCATAAGAATTTGGATCCCTTGCCCTTAGCTCCTCCTCACTGTAGTTGTGTAGTATGAATGGAGCGGCAGCTGAGCATAAGCCATTCAAAGTCTATTGGACTGACAGATACAACAAAGTACAGTGCACAGTCCCATCAACACTGGATCAAATTTACTCATGTCATTGCACCTAGATCTTGTCATAAAATGAACCAGAATTTGGCACATCTTGTTTTAGCTGCATTCATGATGCAAATGTGACAAAAAAGAAAAATGCACTGACTTAAAACACCAAACAACAGGTAGAGTAATGTTAGACAAAAAGTGTCTGGAGTGAGGTATATGCCTCTAATAAATTAGACCTTCAGTGCACCAGAAACTCAAATCTATGACAGTTGGGGGCTGACATAGACTTGAGCAATAATTGATGCTAGTTTCTGGCATAAATTATAATAAATCTGGTGGGCTACAGAGGCTCTGTCCATTTTTTTTAAAACCCCCCCTTTTTTCACCATGTTAGAAAAGTGCACCATTATTTGTGACTTTTTTACACCACAAAAGTGGTATAAAAGTGGTTGCCAAAACTGCTCTGGAAAATGATTGGTTTATATGGGAAACAAAGACCGTTTCTCTAATTTTATATGGGAGAGTCTGGTCCAGGAAAAACGTTCTGTGTGACAGCCACATTACTCAGCTAGGAACTTACTTTATTATAGTGATCTATGAAACTTTTACTGTCCTGTACTCACATCATCAATTGATTACAGGACAGCAGACCCACAATAGCAGTACCAAGAAAAAATAAGTAAAAAAAAAAAAATTTAAATATAAAAAAAATAAAACAATATAAACAATAAAAAAAAGCAAAGATAATTGGTATCACTGCATTTGAAAATGTCTGAAATGGGGGGGCGAGGCTTCAGCATGGCAGACTGAAAGCGCGCACTCACAGGGCTCCGGTTCCACCCGCAGCAAACAGAGGGAATCCAACTCCATCACAGCTCCAGAGAGCGATGACAAAAGGGAGAAGAGCGAGGAGCCAATCAGTGGCCCCACCAGAGCACTGCATAGGATGATTCGTTCCGGCGCCAACGGAGGCCCGGTCGCCAGCCACAGAAGACCTCCTTCCCGATCTCCAGCGCTCCATACAGCCCACAGGAGAAGAGGTGGAAGTCATACCCATGGGAGACATTCAGGATTCAGTGGGGGAAGACAGCCCACAAAGGTCCCAGCTACCGAGGCAGCAAGGCGGGAATCACATTACCGCCATGTTTATGCCGGTACAGCAGATGTCAGCACAGGGAGCAGACCTACAGGTTTCACAAACCCCAAGCCAGGGGATACCTGCCATCTTTGCCTCCGCTCCACCACCTTCAGATGTTGGCCTCACTGGCTCCTCCCCCACCTCTCTAGATCGCACTTGAGCGGAGCTATGGGAGATGGTCCGGGCCCTCCCACCAGGACTGATCTAGAGACACAAATAGCACGTATTGAACAGAAACAGGCCCAGGTCTTACAAACCATACAAGATTCAGTGCAATCCCTGACCGACAGGGTTAACACCCTTAAACAGCAACTATAAGCTACCAATTCCAGAGTGTCGTCCATTTCAGTTGCTATGGACAATCATACTACTCAGATGAAAGATTTCTCCCTCCACCTAGATGACCTGGAAAACAGAGGTCGCCGTTATAACCTCAAGATTCGCAACTTACCAGAACTTACTAAATGGTCACTGGTGATTTATTGTACAAAACTGTGGTGAACATTTTTAACAAGATACTAAACAGACCACGCGGTTCCATGATTGAATTAGACAGAGTGCACAGACTGGCCGGTCCAAGGAACTGCGACCCGGACAAACCGTGCAATGTTATCTGTAGAGTACACTTTTATAGAGTAAAGGAAGACATCTTTCGTGAAGCCTGGGACAGAAGAAAGATATACTACGAAGGCGTACCAATTGTTATTCTCCCAGATGTATCCCGTCTGAGCCTTAACATGCGGAGATTGGTTCGCCCGCTTTTGGAGGCTGTGAGAGAAGCAGGAGCTACATACCGTTGGGGTCATCCTTTTCACATAATACTACGCAAGGCTGAGGGTCAATTCATGATGGTACATGCCCCGGAAGATCTTCCGAATGCCTTTAATTTCCTGAATATTCCTCCAGTGCCAAAACCCGATTGGACCTTACCACCACTACTACAAACCATGTCATCTACTGGCAGACAACCAGGGAGATTTCGCCCAGCACCACAGAATGGTAGAAGTCGTCAGTCATTTCCTCAGCCTACACAGACGAGGAGACCTGAGCCAGCCTGGTCCAGATCGCAACGCCCTGTGACACCACACCAGCAAGATGTTCCTCGTTGACACTATGGCGACTGAACGCCTTGGAGTTGCCAATGTTCTAGTTTGGACGTTTTAGCTAGCAATTTTAGCAATCCTCTCTGATCCCTTATAGGTTAGGGGAGGGGAGCGGAATAGAGATTGTGAGTATTAGTTTCCGAAACATATGCGCACATTTTCATGATGTCAGATGTAATGATTGCTTCTCTTAATGTCCAGGGACTGAATATTCCAGAAAAAAGATCCTCCCTCCTCAGACTCCTTTGGAAGAAAAGAGCACAAATCGTTTTCGTACAAGAAACAAATCGTTTTCGTACAAGAAACCCAACATCCAATTACTGTCCAATACCAGGTTTCCCTATATGTACCACAGTACCTCTCCAGATTCTAAGACTAAGGGAGTGACCATCCTCATCTCCAATTCGGTCCCATGAGAGTTGATCGAGGTTTGTACTGATGGAGCGGGTAGATACGTCTTTGTTAAAGGTAAGCTGGCTGGCACTGTGATCACCCTAGCTAATATATACACACCAAACACAAGACAGGTCCAGTTTCTAGATAGTACGCTAGCGGCATTGGATGAATTTTTAGAGGGGATCCTGGTGCTTGGGGGAGACCTTAACCTTACCTTAGACACGACAATGGACTCACCTAGAGGCCAATCATATTTACCCCATTCCACTCAATCCAAAATACGGGACTTTTTTCACTGCCACCGTTTGGTGTACGTATGGTGACTGTTACATCCAACAGATCGGGACTACACGTTCTACTCTAATCCCCACAACTCTTATTCCAGATTGAATTATTTCTTCATGCACCACACCAGACTAGAACAGATGTCGAGAACACAGATCGACCCAATTACCTTCTCAGATCACGCATTAATCTCACTTGAACTCACTATCCCCTCTCTCCATACCAGAACGTGGCAATGGTGCTTAAATGAATCCCTATTACAAGATCTACAAGTCAGGACAGAAATTAGAAAAGACCTGTCAAAATATTTCGCCCTGAACACCACACAAGATAGCGACCCTCTCACGGTTTGGGAAGCACGAAAGTGTTACATCAGAGACACATTCATCAAAGTGGGAACACGACTTAAAGGAGCGCTCAGCTGAGCTAACAGGACTTATATCAAAAATACACAAACTGGAACGACTATATAAGTCTACTTTCAACCCACAACAAGGAACTGAACTGATGCGGTTGCAGGAAAAAGTGCGGTCTATATGTCTCTCTAGGGCAGTGGTTCTCAACTCCAGTCCTCGGGACCCACCTGCCAGTCAGGTTTTCAGGATTTCCTTAGTTTAGACCAGCTGATATAATTAGCGTCCATCCATATTCCTAAATCCTGACTGGCAGGTGGGTCCCGAGGACTGGAGTTGAGAACCACTGCTCTAGGGCAAAGGCCAAACTAGCAAGATGTCGTAGTGTCACGCTCTGGTGTGGAGGGTATAGCCACACCAAGCGTAAGAGGGAAGGGAAAAGGACCAAACAAGGGAAACGGTCACCTCCTGCAGGAAACCCTAAAACTAGGCCCTGACTGACTACCATTATGAACAGGCCTTAGTAGTAGGAAAGTTCATACACAGGAACCTAATAACAACTGACCCTATAGAACCCTGCCACTAGTGACAGGGGAAGGAGTCAAACCGTACCTCCAAAAGGACAGACGAACAGGAGACTCCAGAAGGCAAAACCACAACAGGGTAAAATGGGATAAACATAAAAGTGAAAATGACACTTATCTTAATGCAGATATTGCAGCAACCGGATCTCAGCCGAGAACCACACCACACACAACAATGTCAGCAGAAAGTATAAACCGCAAGGTATACTGGGAGAGGAAGGGATAAATAGGGGAAAGACAATCACCACACCCGCAACAGCTGAGGGGAAGGGGTGTGGTAAACAGCAACAGGAAAACATGTCAAATTATGTCACTTTTGAAAGTCTAGCCGATCGCCTGCAACCTGATGTAGGCAACGTTCGTGACATTACCCCCCCCCCTTTTACGGGTGACCTCCGGGCACCCAGGCCCAACTTTATCAGGATGAGACCTGTGAAAGGCTTTCACCAAACGACTGGCATTCATGTCAGATGCCGGTACCCATGTCCTCTCCTCAGGTCCATAACCCTTCCAGTGAACAAGATAGTGAAGAGTCCCACAGAGAACTCGAGAATCAATGATCTTGACAATCTGGAATTCCAAATTACCATCCACCAAGACAGGCGCGGGTGGCAAGGGAGATGGCTCCAGAGGTTCAACATATCTCTTCAACAAAGATCTGTAACACATTATGGATGTTCAGAGCCTGAGGAAGTTCAAGATGAACTGCTACTGGATTAATAATGGCCGTGATCTTATATGGGCCAATAAATCTTTGACCCAACTTCCAAGAAGGAACTTTCAACTTAATGTTCCTAGTTGACAGCCACACAGAATCACCCACACTTAGGTCCGGACCATTCATACGTTTCCTGTCAGCCAGACAATTGTACTTGTTACCCATATTTATCAAGTTATTTAGAATTTTCCGCCATATAGATGACAATGATGACGAAAAATGTTCTTCCTCAAGAATACCAGAAGTATCAGAACGAGAAAATGTGCCAAACTGCGGGTGAAAGCCATACGCACCAAAAAATGGTGACTTACCAGTAGAGTCCTGTCTGCGATTATTTACGCCAAACTCTGCCAGAGACAAAAAAGAGGACCACTCCTACTGGTTCTCAGAGACAAAACATCTCAAGTAATTCTCCAGACTCTGATTGGTATGCTCAGTCTGTCCATTTGTCTGGGGGTAAAAGGCAGAGGAAAAAGACAGTTTTACCCCAAGCCGAGTACAGAATGCCTTCCTGAATCTGGACACAAACTGAGTCCCACGATCAGAGACCACATCAGTGGGAATGCCATGAAGTTTCACAATGTTGTCAACAAACACTTGTGCAACAGTTTTAGCGTTAGGGAGTCCGGGTAATGCAATAAAGTGCGCCATTTTACTAAAACGATCTACAACCACCAGAATAACTGTCTTACCAGATGAATCAGGCAGATCAGTGATAAAGTCGATGGATAAGTGAGTCCATGGTCTGGACGGGATGGGTAATGGAAGTAGGGGTCCAGGAGGTCGAGTATGTGTCACCTTAGCGCGTGCACAGACACTACAGGCCGACACATAGTCCTCAACACACTTACACAGCCCTGGCCACCAGAATCTACGAGAGATGAGCTCGACAGTGGATTTACTACCAGGGTGTCCTGCAAGCATCGAAGAATGATGTTCCTTAAACACCTTATGACGCAAATCAGAAGGAACAAACAACTTCCTAGGGGGGCAAGACTCCGGTGCATCTCCCTGGGCCTCAAACACCTTGGCCTTAAGATCAGGGTAAAGAGCAGATATCACCACTCCTTCGGAAAGTATAGAACGCGGATCCTCAAAATCACCACCTCCGGGAAAACTACGTGACAAGGCATCCACCTTCACATTCTTAACCCCAGATGGATATGTGACAATGAAATTGAATCTGGTGAAGAACAATAACCATCTGGCATGCCTCTGATTAAGTCGTTTAGCCGACTCCAGGTAAGCCAGATTTTTGTGATCAGTGAATACAGTGATAGGGTGAATCGCCCCTTCCAACCAATGACGCCATTCCTCAAAAGCCAACTTAATGGCCAGTAACTCTCTGTTACCCACATCGTAATTTCTCTCCGCAGCAGAGAGTTTTTTCGAAAAAAAAGCACATGGGCGCCATTTACCAGGTCACGGGCCCTGTGATAAAACTGCTCCTACTCCCACCTCGGATGCGTCAACCTCCACAATGAAAGGTTGTGACACATCTGGCTGCACCAATATAGGGGCAGAAGAAAAGCACTCCTTCACAGCGGAGAAGGCTTTCAACGCTGCATCAGACCACACTGAGACATCTGTCCCTTTCTTAGTCATGTCAGTTAACGGTTTCACTATTGTCGAATAGTTAAATTTTCGGTAATAGTTGGTGAACCCCAAAAATCACATAAGAGCCTTCTGATTTTCAGGTCGGTCCCAGTCCAGAACAGCACGGACTTTCTCTGGATTCATACGAAAACCTGATGAAGACATCAGGTATCCTAAGAATTGCACCTCATGTACAGCAAAAACACATTTCTCTAATTTTGCCTACAACTTGTTATCTCTTAAGATCTGAAACACCTGTCTAACGTGATCCTGATGTGTCACCATATCTGGAGAATAGATTAGTATGTCATCCAAATACAGGACTACAAACCTCCCCACCAGGTGCTGAAAAATGTCATTAACAAAATGCTGGAAGACAGCAGGAGCATTGGTTAACCCAAAAGGCATGACCAAGTTCTCAAAGTGGCCCTCAGGAGTATTAAAAGCCGTCTTCCATTCATCCCCTTCCTTGATCCTGACCAGATTATATGCCCCCCTTAAGTCCAACTTGGAGAACACCTTGGCATCCACAATCTGGTTAAACAAGTCAGGAATCAAAGGAAGGGGGTACGGATCACGGACAGTAATCCGATTGAGTTCACGGAAATCCAGACATGGCCTAAGGGTTCCGTCCTTTTTCTTTACAAAGAAAAACCCAGCTGCCACAGGAGATTTGGAAGGTCTAATATGACCTTTAGCCAAACTCTCAGCAATATATTCCTTCATGGCTGTTCTCTCAGGTCAAGAAAGGTTATACAGCCTAGATTTGGGCAATTTTGCTCCAGGGATAAGATTGACAGAACAATCGTATTCCCGGTGAGGGGGTAAATCCTGACATCCACCTTCAGAAAATACATCAGAGAAATCCGATGTAAAAGAGTATTAGTTAAAGCATAAAAAGAGGTATTAAGGCAATTGTCAACGCAATAATCACCCCAATCCACAATTTGTCTAGTATACCAGTCAATGGTCGGATTATGTTTTCTTAACCACGGTAAACCCAGAACCACAGGAGCAGGAAGACCAACACAAAACATGAAATAAGCTCCTGATGAAATTCACCCACTCTTAATTTGATAACATGCACCATTTGAGACAAACACTTCTGGGATAGAGGTGCAGAATCAATGGCAAACACAGAAATCTTCTTTTCCAATGTACTCGAAGACAATCTATGCATACGGACAAACTGAGCATCAATCAAGT
Organism: Rhinella marina; assembly: GCA_900303285.1. NCBI lineage: Eukaryota > Metazoa > Chordata > Amphibia > Anura > Bufonidae > Rhinella > Rhinella marina. The sequence continues at coordinate 15,400 of ONZH01010764.1, read as the reverse complement.
TCACCCCTGCCCCGCTGTCAATAAACAACTCAATTATCACAACCCTTGACTCTAGCGCCACCTCGGCAGTCAGGAGAAAACGGGTACTACAGGATGAAGACAAATGCACATTTTCAGTCTCTCCACCCACCCCACCAAGAGTGAGACGAGAATTCATCGCCCCCTTTTCTTTTTTCTCTTTTAGAGATTGAATGCATGGACATACATTGACAAAGTGTCCTTTCTAACCGCAGAGAAAACACACACCCTTCTTATTACCAAAATGCTTAAGAGTGGAAACAGGAGTAGCTCCCCCTAACTGCATAGGTTCGTCCCCTGACATCAACCCAGGGGAATCTTCACCCAAAGTGTCATAGGAAGACAGTACACTACGTGATAGTACGTCCAGAGAACGGGGACCCCTAGATCGCTCTCTCAGGCGCCTATCCATGCATACAGCACGAGACATAGCAGCTTCCAAAGACACAGGGGTTTCATGAAAGGCCAAAGCGTCCTTCAGCCTTTCTGATAATCCTTGACAGAATTGGCTACGTAGAGCCGGATCGTTCCATTCAGTATTGGTCGCCCACCTCCGGAACTCAGAGCAATAGATCTCAACCGAGCGCTCACCCTGACGAAGGTCACATATCTGGGTCTCGGCCAGGGAGATACGATCCGGGTCATCATAGATAATCCCTAAAGCCTTGAAAAATTAATCTACCGACCGGAGAGACTGCTATCCGGTCGGCAGAGAAAAGGCCCAGGACTGCGCATCTCCTTTAAGCAGCGAGATGACCACACCAACCTTCTGCTCCTCATTACCAGAAGAATGTGGACGCAGTCTGAAATACAATTTGCACGCCTCCATGAATAGAATAAAATTATCATGTCCTCCAGAAAATCTGTCCGGGAGGGCGACCTTAGGCTCCAAACAAGCCTGACACCCCGCACCCCCAGAACCGCCAGCCTGTGGTCTCTGAATCTGGTTGCGGATCTCAGCTACCTCCAAGCAGAGTCCCTGAAGCCGTTCAGTAAGCGCAGTAATAGCATCCATGTCTGCACAAAAATGACATTAATTTTTGTTCGGAGGTTTATAATGTCACGCTCTGGTGTGGAGGGTATAGCCACACCAAACGTAAGAGGAAAGGGAAAAGGACCAAACAAGGGAAACGGTCACCTCCTGCAGGAAACCCTGAAACTAGGCCCTGACTGACTACCAGTATGAACAGGCCTTAGTTGTAGGAAAGTTCATAGACAGGAACCTAATAACAACTGACCCTATAGAACCCTGCCACTAGTGACAGGGGAAGGAGTCAAACCGTACCTCCAAAAGGACGAACGAACAGGAGACTCCAGAAGGCAAAACCACAACAGGGAAAAGTAGGATAAACATACAGTTAGGGTCAGAAATATTTGGACAGTGACACAAGTTTTGTTATTTTAGCTGTTTACTAAAACATGTTCAGAAATACAATTATATATATAATATGGGCTGAAAGTGCACACTCCCAGCTGCAATATGAGAGTTTCCACATCCAAATCGGAGAAAGGGTTTAGGAATCATAGCTCTGTAATGCATAGCCTCCTCTTTTTCAAGGGACCAAAAGTAATTGGACAATGGACTCTAAGGGCTGCAATTAACTCTGAAGGCATCTCCCTCGTAAACCTGTAATCAATGAAGTAGTTAAAAGGTCTGGGGTTGATTCCAGGTGTGTGGTTTTGCATTTGGAAGCTGTTGCTGTGACCAGACAACATGCGGTCAAAGGAACTCTCAATTGAGGTGAAGCAGAACATCCTGAGGCTGAAAAAAAAGAAAAAATCCATCAGAGAGATAGCAGACATGCTTGGAGTAGCAAAATCAACAGTCGGGTACATTCTGAGAAAAAAGGAATTGACTGGTGAGCTTGGGAACTCAAAAAGGCCTGGGCGTCCACGGATGACAACAGTGGTGGATGATCGCCGCATACTTTCTTTGGTGAAGAAGAACCCGTTCACAACATCAACTGAAGTCCAGAACACTCTCAGTGAAGTAGGTGTATCTGTCTCTAAGTCAACAGTAAAGAGAAGACTCCATGAAAGTAAATACAAAGGGTTCACATCTAGATGCAAACCATTCATCAATTCCAAAAATAGACAGGCCAGAGTTAAATTTGCTGAAAAACACCTCAAGAAGCCAGCTCAGTTCTGGAAAAGTATTCTATGGACAGATGAGACAAAGATCAACCTGTACCAGAATGATGGGAAGAAAAAAGTTTGGAGAAGAAAGGGAACGGAACATGATCCAAGGCACACCACATCCTCTGTAAAACATGGTGGAGGCAACGTGATGGCATGGGCATGCATGGCTTTCAATGGCACTGGGTCACTTGTGTTTATTGATGACATAACAGCAGACAAGAGTAGCCAGATGAATTCTGAAGTGTACCGGGATATACTTTCAGCCCAGATTCAGCCAAATGCTGCCAAGTTGATCGGACGGCGCTTCATAGTACAGATGGACAATGACCCCAAGCATACAGCCAAAGCTACCCAGGAGTTCATGAGTGCAAAAAAAGTGGAACATTCTGCAATGGCCAAGTCAATCACCAGATCTTAACCCAATTGAGCATGCATTTCACTTGCTCAAATCCAGACTTAAGACGGAAAGACCCACAAACAAGCAAGACCTGAAGGCTGCGGCTGTAAAGGCCTGGCAAAGCATTAAGAAGGAGGAAACCCAGCGTTTGGTGATGTCCATGGGTTCCAGACTTAAGGCAGTGATTGCCTCCAAAGGATTCGCAACAAAATATTGAAAATAAAAATATTTTGTTTGGGTTATGTTTATTTGTCCAATTACTTTTGAGCTCCTAAAATGTGGAGTGTTTGTAAAGAAATGTGTACAATTCCTACATTTTCTATCAGATATTTTTGTTCAACCCTTCAAATTAAACGTTACAATCTGCACTTGAATTCTGTTGTAGAGGTTTCATTTCAAATCCAATGTGGTGGCATGCAGAGCCCAACTCGTGAAAATTGTGTCACTGTCCAAATATTTCTGGCCCTAACTGTAAAAGGGAAAATTACACTTATCTTAATGCAGATATTGCAGCAACCGGATCTCAGCCGAGAACCACACCACACACAACAATGTCAGCAGAAAGTATAAACCGTAAGGGATACTGGAAGAGGAAGGGATAAATAGGGGAAAGACAATCATCACACCCGCAACAGCTGAAGGGAAGGGGTTTGGTAAACAGCAACAGGAAAACATGTCAAATTATGTCACTTTTGAAAGTCTAGCCGATCGCCTGCAACCTGATGCAGGCACGTTCGTGACACGTAGACATTATTATGAATACGGGAATAAACCCGGCAGGACCCTAGCTAGAGCACTACGTAAGACCAGGGCAAACACTTACATTTCCTATCTCACCGACAATTCAGGCCAACGAATGACCCTACCCCAGCAGATTGCTGAAGCCTTTAGATCGTATTATCACTCTCTATATAATCTACAAACTTCTCAAAAACAAAGCCCGGAAGATCATATACATTCCATATGGGAATATCTCTCCTCCTCGGATCTCGGCCGTCTTTCGACAGCACTTGAAGAACCATTGTCACCCACTGAACTAGCCTCTGCCATTAAAGATTCACAGACAGGCAAAGCTCCCGGCCCAGATGGCATACCTTTGGCGTATTACAAATCTTTCCTAGATATTTTGTCCCCACAATTCCTACTAGCATTTAACTCACTAGATACAGTCCGCTCCCTGCCTCAAGATACACTCCGTGCACATATAACGGTAATCCCTAAGGAAGCGAAGGACCCTGGCCAATGCCAAAGTTACCGTCCTACTTCTCTTATCAATTGTGACTTGAAACTGTTTTCAAAATACTAGCGACTCGTCTCCTCCCACATCTACAAAATATAATTAACTTAGACCAAACGGGCTTCATGCCATTGAGGGAGGCGAGGGACAATACCACCATAGCCATAAACATGCCAACAAGGCATTCGATAAAATAGACTGGTCCTTCAAGAACGAGACACTGAGTTATGTGGGACTAGGAGGAACGATGTTGGCCAGCATACACAACTTGTATTCGAACCCCTCGTCTGTAGTTAAAGTAAATGGTCAATACGTCTGTCTCACTGCGTAAGCAACAATTTAACCCCTTAATGACCGGGCCATTTTGCACCTTCGTGACCAGGTTTATTTTTGAAAATCTGACATGTATCACTCTATGTGGTAATAACTTTGGAAGCACTTTTACTTATCCAAGCCATTCTGAGATTGTTTTCTCGTGACACATTGTACTTCATGACAGTCATAAATTTAAGTCAATATATATCACCTTTATTTATGAAAAAATCCCAACTTTCCCAAAATTTTTGAAAAATTCACAATTTTCAAAATTTCAATTTCTCTGCTTTTAAAGTTGAAAGTGATACCTCATAAAATATTTATTATTTAACATTCCCCATATGTTTGCATCATTTTGTAAATGTCATTTTATTTTTTTGGGAAATTAGAAGGCTCAGAATTTTAGAGGCAATTCTTAAAATTTTTAAGAAAATTTCCAAAACCCACTTTTTAAGGACCAGTTCAGGTCGCAAGTCACTTTGTGGGGCTCACATAGTAGAACCCCACCATAAATGATCCCATTTTGGAAACTACACCCCTTAAGTTACTTAACACTGATTTTATAAACTTTGTTAACCCTTTAGGTATTCCACAAGAATTAAAGGAAAATGGAGATTAAATTTCTAAATTTCACTTTTTTGGCCGATTTTCCATTTTAGTCCATTTTGTCTTTAACACATCTAAGGTTAACATCCAAACAAAACTCAAAACACAACCCAAATATTTATTACCCTGATTCTGCGGTTTACAGAAACACCCCACATGTGCTGGCAAACTGCTGTATGGGCGCATGGCAGGGTGCAGAAGGAAAGGAGCGCCGTATGGTTTTTGGAAGGCAGATTTTGCTGGACTGGTTTTTAGACACCATGTCCCATTTGAAGCCCCCCAGATGCACCCTATAGTACAAACAATCAAAAAGTGACCCCATTTTGGAAACTAGGGGATAAGATGACAGTTTTATTGGTACTATTTTGGGGTACATATGATTTTTAATAGCGCTATATTATTTTTTTTGGGAGGCAAGGTAACCGAAGAATGGATTTTTGGTACTGTATTTATTTTTTGTTTTTTATCATGTTCATCTTACAGGTTAAATCATGTGGTATTTTTATAGAGCAGGTTGTTACGGACACGATGATATCAAATATGTCTACTTTCTTTGCTTGTTTCAGTTTTACATAATAAAGCATTTTTGAGAAAAAAATATGTTTTTGTGTCTCCATTTTCTGAACGCCATATCTTTTTTATTTTTCTTCCGATCATCTTGAGTAGGGGCTCATTTTTTGCAGGAAGAGTTTAAATTTTTATTGGTACCATTTTTGGGTACATATGATTTTTTGATTATTCCTTATTGCACTTTTTGGGGCACGGTGACCCAAAAATTGGTAATTTTGGAACAGCTTTTATTTATTCATTTTTACTGCGTTCACCTGAGGGGTTAGGTCATTAGATATTCTTGTAGAGCAGGTTGTTACAGACGTGGCGATACCTAATATGTGTACTTTTTTTTTATTTATTTAAAGTTTACACAATGATATCATTTTTTAAACAAAAAAAAATCATGTTTTAGTGTCTTCATAGTGTGAGAGCTGTAGTTTTTTTTATTTTTGGGCGATTGTCTCAGGTAGGGGCTAATTTTTTGCGGGATGAGATGACGGTTAGATTGGTACTATTTTGGGGGGCATACGCCTTTTTGATCGCTTGGTATTATGCTTTTTGTGATGTTAGGTGACAAAAAATGGCTTTTTTTACATAGTTTTATCTTATTTTTTTACTGTATTCATCTGAGGGGTTAGGTCATCTGAGATTTTTGTACAGCAGCTTGTTACGGATGCGGCGATACCTAACATGTGTACTTTTTTTATTTATTTAAGGTTTACACAATAATATCATTTTTGAAACAAGAAAAAATATGTTTTAGTGTCTCCATAGTGTGAGAGCTGTAGTTTTTTTATTTTTTGGGCGATTGTCTCAGGTAGGGGCTAATTTTTTGCGGGATGAGATGACGGTTAGATTGGTACTATTTTGGGGGGCATACGCCTTTTTGATTGCTTGGTATTACGCTTTTTGTGATGTAAGGTGACAAAAAATGGCTTTTTTGACATAGTTTTTATTTTACTTTTTTTACTGTGTTCATCTGAGGGGTTAGGTCATGTGAGATTTTTGTTAGGGGTTAGGTCATGTGAGAGTAAGTTGTTACAGACGCGGCGATACCTAACATGTCTAGGGCATTTTATTATTTTATTTTATTTATTTTTACTCAATGATAAAATGTGCGTATGTGGAAAAAAATGATTTTTTTTTAAGTTTTTCATTTTTATTACACCACATCATGAAGAGAGCACGTCTATCTCCATGCCCGCCTACCAGAAGCGTCATCCAGTCCACGTCACGTGGTGTGCTCACCTGACCGGACTTCGAATCATGTGACTCAGCCGGAGGACGGGCATCGTGGTACAGTATAAAGAAAAGAGCGTTCACACAGGCCATACCCATACCGGAAGTGACAACTAAATAGCTAGCGTCCATAGTAACCATCTCCACTCTCGAGATGTATAATAATTAAATGGATACTCATTGCGGGAATTCAGACCACCAGTCATATTAGTTTAAAGGGCAAGTCATGTAGCTAGCCAAGTAATAAATCCTGAGGAAAGACATCATAAATGACCAATACAATTAAGTTATAATTAGCCCATGATCCATTGGAACAGGTCCATGTAAGGTCAATACAACCGTCAATTCTAATGGCACGTTCCCACCGTATATGACTCACAAGAGGCACATTGGTGAGTATATTATAGTGAAATTTGATGAAGGGGTGACCAGTTAAGGCACCACAAAACATCTGACAACATAATGCAACCAATAAATTGAGGATAAAAACTAGTTAGTTAGCTCTCACTTAAATGAAATGGGTCCAAATGTAAATGGCGCATATTTAGGATGACTTAAACAAAGCAACCAAAAGTAAGGTGCTCATTCAAACCTAACGGGGTTGAAGTCCTTAAGTAGAATATCCACTTAGCCTCCCGTTGGAGGAGCAGTCTGTCCCAGTCCCCACCCTGACTGGGTGGATTAACTAGTTCAATGCCCATGAATTTCAGTTTAGCTCGCCCGTCATGTCGTTGTTGAACATGCCTAGAAATGGGAGTATCCTTTTTGTGACGTATGTCATTGAGATGTTCTCCCACCCGTCTTCTTAATTTGCGGATGGTTTTCCCTATATATTCGATGCCACACTCGCATGTCATTCGGTATATCACTCCACTTGAGCGACAATTGATAAAATGTCGTATGGAGTAACTTTTACCAGTACCATTGCTTGTGAAAGTCTCCAAGATGTCAGATTGTTGTATGATCTTGGAAATGAATGTGAACGGATTCAGGGTCTGGGACTTTCACTGACTTGAAAGCCAAAAGTCGTCAAATGCTTCCTAGTACAAGTGAGGTATCATGTATTGATGTGTTTCTCAACAAAGTTACTAATGATCTCGAGAACCTGAGATCGGTGGGATCAAAACCCAATTGTCCAGCCGATGTGACTGCCGTTGTGAGCCTCCTTGCCAGGGATGCTGACATAGTTATTAAGCCCTCTGACAAGGGGGAAACACCGTCGTCATGGCTACAACTCAATACAAAGAGATGTGCCAAGCTCTCCTTAAAGATCGGGACACTTATGAGGTGTTATCAAGTAATCCCACTGTTCAGCAGGGGCGTTGCTAGGGTCTGAAAACATCCGGGGCACAAGATGTTGAAATGTGCATAGACGTCTATTATGATGGAATGCAAAACAGAATGCTGCCCCTCCCCCATACAATCCGACACAGTCGCCCCCCATACAATCCCACATAGTCGCCCCCTCATCATACAATCCCCCACAGTTGTCCCCCCAGCATACAATCCCCCACAGTCGCCCCCCCAGCATACAATCCCACCCAGTCGCCCCCCCAGCATACAATCCCACCCAGTCGCCCCCCAGCATACAATCCCACCCAGTCGCCCCCCCAGCATACAATCCCCCACAGTCGCCCCCCAGCATACAATCCCCCACAGTCGCCCCCTCATCATACAATCCCCCACAGTCGCCCCCTCATCATACAATCCCCCACAGTCGCCCCCCCCAGCATACAATCCCACCCAGTCGCCCCCCCAGCATACAATCCCACCCAGTCGCCCCCCCAGCATACAATCCCCCACAGTCGCCCCCCCAGCATACAATCCCCCACAGTTGCCCCCCCAGCATACAATCCCACACAGTCACCCCCCCAGCATACAATCCACCACAGTCGCCCCCTCATCATACAATCCCCCACAGTTGCCCCCAGCATACAATCCCCCACAGTTGCCCCCAAGCATACAATCCCCCACAGTTGCCCCCCCAGCATACAATCCCCCACAGTTGCCCCCAAGCATACAATCCCCCACAGTTGCCCCCCCAGCATACAATCCCCCACAGTTATCCCCCCCAAAACATACAATCCCCCACAGTTGCCCCCCCAGCATACAATCCCCCACAGTTGCCCCCCCAGCATACAATCCCCTACAGTTGTCCCCCCCAGCATACAATCCCCCACAGTCGCGCCCCCAGCATACAATCCCCCACAGTTGCCCCCTCATCATACAATCCCACACAGCTGCCCCCCCTTCCTCCATCATACGATACCACCTCATAGAATTGTCTGCCCCTCCACAGGATTCACATATACCTCTCAGGCAGACAGATCCTCTCTCCCTTCTCACTGCTATAAAGGCTGCTGAGCAGCCATCCATAACCTTCCTACTGCAGAGCGCGCCAGCTGCCGACCCATGTGACCTAGATATGTCACATGATAGTGTGACGTCCGGAGGTCCTTCCCCAGCGAGTGAAGTGAACTAAGCTGAGCCAGCCCAGGAGAATCAATGTAACATAAGTTCAACTCATGCTTGATAGAGGTAATATCGCAGTGCAGCACTGCGCAGCTGCCAGCCAGTCTCCACCAGTCCCGAGGTTCGGGGCAGTGGCAGTTTGATTCGGGGCCCTGGCCCCGGATAAAATGCCCTAGCGACGCCCCTGCTGTTCAGTATAAACAGGAATTGAAGGCCCTGCTGGAGAAAGCAAAACTCAATCAGGTGATTTCACCTGAGGAGTATGACTTTCTGTTGCCTCCTTTTCCCCGTTTGCCTACCTTTTATTCGCTACCCAAGGTGCATAAGGGGACTTCTCCCCTTAAAGGTAGGCCTATTGTCTCGGGTGTGGGGAGTTTATGCCAGAACCTAGGCATATATATTGATCGGGTTCTTGCCCCTTTTGTCACAACTCTTCCTTCCCACACCCGGGACACTACTGATCTCTTAACCACTTCCCATCCGGGCCATTTACCCCCTTCCTGACCAGGCCTAATTTTGCAAATCTGACATGTGTCACTTCATGTGGTAATAACTTTGGAGCGCTTTTACTTATCCAAGCCATTCAGAGATTGTTTTCTTGTGACACATTGTACTTTACGTTAATGGTAAATTTGAGTCAATATATTTTACCTTTATTTATAAAAAATCCAAAATTTACTGAAAATTTTGAAAAAAATCACAATTTTTTAAATATTAATTTCTCTGTTTTTAAGTTGCATAGGGATATCTAATAAAATTGTTATTAATGAACATTCACCATATGTCCACTTTATGTTGGCATAATTTTGGAAATGTAATTTTTTTTTTTAGGACGTTAGAAGGCTTCGAATTTTAGATGAAAATTTCCAATAGTTAATTTTAAAGGACCTTTGCAGTTCTAAAGTGACCTTGAGGGGCTTAAAGAGATTGGAGGGGATACAAATGGAGGAGAATTGTATCCTGGGCAGCATTGATGTTGAGGCCTTGTATTCCCCAATCCCTCATAATCTTGGTATCCAGGCAGTTGGTCATTTTTTACAATCCCGAGGATGTCAGTACCGTGCCCACAGTCTCTTTGTCCTCAGTGCCCTTGAATTCACACTAACTAGAAACATCTTCACGTTCAACAACAAACTCTACCACCAGCTCAGGGGCACTGCAATGGGGAGTCCCTGTGCCCCATCGTATGCCAACTTGTTCCTGGGCTGGTGGGAGGAGACAATGGTGTTTGATGACGAGGTCGCGGGGGACAATTCTGCAGTGGGACTGTGGGCACGGTACATAGACGATATATTCATCCTCTGGAATGGGAATCAAACATCATTTATGAGATTTGTATCGCAGCTCAATATAAATCAGATAGGCATGTGATTCACTTGTGAATCCCACCCCGTCTCCCTTCCATTCTTAGATGTACGTATTACCAAGAATCAGAATGGGGAACTTGACACCACAATATACAGGAAACCTAATGCCACAAACTCTCTCCTGAGGTTTGAGAGCAGTCATCCTCTCCCCCTCAGGAAGGGTATTCCAAGGGGTCAGTACCTCCGCTTGCGGAGAAATTGCAGTCAGAAACGTGACTTTATCTCTCAGTCATCAGATCTCAGACTTAGATTCCAACAAAGGGGTAGTTTTGGGGGAGTTTTGGGCCATGCACCGCAGATAACTTACCGACGAGGTCATAGTTTGAAAGACAAGTTGGTGGGGAGCCATTTCACCCCTACTCCATCTACTAACACATGGCTCTCAAATCCAGTAGTAGGCTGTTTGCGCTGCAGCGGATGTATAGCCTGTAAACACATAGATTCTACAAAAACTTTCACAAGCAATGTTACTGGTAAAAGTTACTCCATACGACATTTTATCTATTGTCACTCACGTGGAGTGTGGCATCGAATATATAGGGAAAACCATCCGCGAATTAAGAAGACGGGTGGGAGAACATCTCAATGACATACGTCACAAAAAGGATACTCCCATTTCTAGGCATGTTCAACAACGACATGACGGGCGAGCTAAACTGAAATTCATGGGCATTGACTTAGTTAATCCACCCAGTCAGGGTGGGGACTGGGACAGACTGCTCCTTCAACGGGAGGCTAAGTGGATATTCTACTTAAGGACTTCAACCCCGTTAGGTTTGAATGAGCGCCTTACTTTTGGTTGCTTTGTTTAAGTCATTCTAAATATGCGCCATTTACATTTGGACCCATTTCATTTAAGTGAGAGCTACACTAACTAGTTTTTATCCTCAATTTATTGGTTGCATTATGTTGTCAGATGTTTTGTGGTGCCTTAACTGGTCACCCCTTCATCAAATTTCACTATAATATACTCACCAATGTGCCTCTTGTGAGTCATATACGGTGGGAACGTGCCATTAGAATTGACGGTTGTATTGACCTTACATGGACCTGTTCCTATGGATCATGGGCTAATTATAACTTAATTGCATTGGTCATTTATGATGTCTTTCCTCAGGATTTATTACTTGGCTAGCTACATGACTTGCCCTGTTAACTGATATAACTGGTGGTCTGAATTCCCGCAATGAATATCCATTTAATTATTATACATCCCGAGAGTGGAGATGGTTACTATGGACGCTAGCTATTTAGGCGTCACTTCCAGTATGGGTATGGCCTGTGTGAATGCTCTTTTCTGTATACCACGATGCCCGTCCTCAGGCTGAGTCACGTGATTTGAAGTCCGCGCTCTCTTCAGCCTATTTAAGATGGTTACAGGTGAGCATCGGGTGCTGCTATTAGGCACTCTGTTTCCCAGCACTTAGGATTTCATTTATCCTAGCTATGGACTACCACTGTCCCTGTATCAGGATCATTTTCTAGACCTAATTTACCTGAGCGAGGCACTCGGTCCATTTTTGTGACGTATAATCCCACTAGTTTACCGGTCGCTAGCGATGTTTGTTCCCACCTGAATGACATCTATTTTAACCTGTTGATTTTTTCTCGCTCATTTAATGCATTATTATTATTTCATACATGTACAAAGTTTTTCCTACACTCCCCTGATGAGTCTGTGACAGAAACATGCCACGTCGGGAGTGGGCACAAACTATTTTTATTGACAGGGTTTAGGCCCGGGACTCAGGGATAGGTATCCGGACGGGGTCGCCCCTTTCGGGGCAGGGTTGCTCTGTATAGGATAGGCAGGGTGGAGTTAGCTCCTTCCCCTCAAGACCATAGGGGTAGATTAGGGACTGTGCCCACCCTCTAATTTTTTCCACTGTTTACAGACACCAGACCTGCATCTCCGGATCCTCCAATTGATCCCTACACGCCGTTTAATGAAGGTCTAGCCGGAACAGACGGTTTATACCGATTACCACATCACCATTTCCATGAGACCGGTAAGACCATTCTATTCTGTATATGATTTTGGGTTTGTTGTATCCGTTGCAACGAACTGGCGTTGGGACTGCGTGCCTCGTACACAATTTGTGGCTTTACCAGGTGTTCCGTGCCTGATTACATTTTAGTTCAGTCTATAACAATGATGACACTACTATCCTATTTTTAGTGTATACTGATTAAAAGTTATATATTTTATGTATTATACCTCTAGCACTTACCCAAGGATATTGGGTCGTTGTTGTGGTAAGGAGAAAACAAAAAATGTCACTGCCAAACTGCTAGATCCTAAAGGGGCTACATTTTAATTTACACAAAATACAAAAAAATGGAGAATGAATGTCACTAAAAATATATTTGCATAATACATAATTGTGGGTGAATATATTTTTAATTTATTATTAGAGATGAGCGAGTACTAAAATGCTCGGGTGCTCGTTATTCGAGACGGATTTTTCCCGATACTCGGGTGCTCGTTTCGAGTAACGAACCCCATTGAAGTCAATGGGAGACTCGAGCATTTTTGCGGGGGACCAAAGCTCTTCATAGGGAAGTTTGCCTGAAAACCTGGAAACCTCAGAAAATGATGGAAACACCATGGAAATGGACAGGAAACAGCAGGGGCAGCATGCATGGATGCCTCTGAGGCTGCTTAATCCCACCATTACCCCAAATCCTCAGGCAACAGCCTGGTGGTTACCCTCATGGCAATTGTGCTCACCCAGACCAAGAAAGGCGAGGCAAATACCCATCACATGTTAGGGAAGCACCCAACTAGGTGCAACGAAGGTCCATCACCGCCTGCAGGTTACACCACTGCTCATGCTGGCACTGCAGCTAAAATCAAGTTTAGTATCTGTTCTTATCAGTTGCTGTGCCTGCTGGTGGTATAGTGGTGAGCATAGCTGCTTCCCAAGCAGTTGATCTGGGTTCGATTCCTGTCTATTGCAGGAGGCAATTCAGAATCAGTACAATATCTAATATGTCCCCCTACCCGGGAAAATTGTTTGGAGAGAGGGCATGTAGGTGGGGGGACATGTAGGTGGGGGGAAAGGAGGTTTTGCTGGAAGAGCCAGAGGAGTGCCCCCTGGGCTAGCGTGTGTGGTGGTGACAACAGCCGGATGGATTTGGGAAAACTGTTGCTTTAACCCGTATGGTATCAATTCTTCTCAGTTTAATACCGTATTGGGGCCCTATATTTAATGGATTTTTCGAACACGGAAAACGGAAAAAGAGCTTGCTCTGGCCAGGGGAGTGTCTTTCCCACTGCAGCTAAGGGGACGTGTCCATGCTCTGCCTATCACAGGTCAGGAGGCAGATAAAAGAAGAACAAAAACAAACATGAGTGCAACTTCGGATACGTCCCCTATCCGGCTAAATTGTTTGTAGAGTGGGCCTGTAGGTGGGGGGCAGGCTGGGGCAAGGAGGTTTCGGTGGAAGAGCCAGAGGAGTTGCCCCCTGGGCTAGCGTGTGTGGGTGGTGACAACAGCCGGAATGCATTTGGAAATGCTCTAGCATCAGCCGGTGCAGTATCGATTCTTCTCAGTTTAATACCGTATACGTCCCCTATCTTGGGACCCTATATTTAATGGATATTTCGAACACGGAAAAGGGAAAAAAAGCTTGCTCTGGCCAGGGGAGTGTTTTTCCCACTGCAGCTAAGGGGACGTGTCATGCTCTGCCTATCACAAGTCAGGAGGCAGATAAAAGAAGAACAAAAACAAACATGAGTACAACTTCGGATACGTCCCCTATCCGGCTAAATTGTTTGTAGAGTGGGCCTGTAGGTGGGGGGGGGCAGGGTGGGGCAAGGAGGTTTCGTGGAAGAGCCAGAGGAGTGCCCCCTGGCTAGCGTGTGTGGTGGGTGACAACAGCCAGAATGGATTTTTGAAAACTGTTGCATCAAGCGGTACAGTCGTAAATTATGAACTTGATCAAGTGTAGCATGTGTTCTCTGTATTCTTCTCAGTTTAATACCGTATATGGCAGCTATCCGGAAAAAATAGTTTGGAGAGAGAGAAAGATAGGAAAAAGACGTCAATTGTTTGGAGAGTGGGCCTGTAGGTGGGGGGGGCAGGCTGGGGCAAGGAGGTTTCGGTGGAAGAGCCAGAGGAGTGCCCCTGGGCTAGCGTGTGTGTTGGTGACAACAGCCGGATGTATTTAGAATGACGACGCAGGACCCCAACTTAAAAATTTAGCATCAACCGCGTACAGTCGTAAATTATGAGATTGATCAAGTGTGGCATGACTTTTTAGATGGAGATTGCATGTGGTCACGTACTCCCTGGAACCCCCATAGTCACCCCTTCTCTGATGTGCTAGCCCAGAACATTCTCTGCCCCAATTCGCAAGACCTTTTGCTGTTTCCGTGTGCTGACAGTGTGGATTTACCAGTGTTGTCTGAGGAGGTGGTGGACAATGGCGAGACACAGGTGTCGGGGGGGTGAGGTAGTTGTATGGGAAGCAAGTTACAGAGGGGACTCCTTGGGGGGGACTTTCTCATGATGGGACAGATTCAACTTGGGTGGATCAGGCACATTAACAGATGATTTTTTTGGGGGTTTATTTAACTTTTATTTAGCAAAAATAACCACAGAGATATTTATTCGTTATCTTCTCTGCGCAGTCTGGCTTTCGGGTTCCTCACTTTGATGGCGAGCTGTGCCGCTCTCTCCACAATGGTCTGTAGCTTCTTAGATGGAGACTTTGTCAGCGATTTCAGTACAGAAGGACTTGTTGCTCATCCACAGAACCTCGTCCTCCATGACATTGTGGACAAGGAATTTGCGGGTGGGACCAGGAATTTGCGGAACCCTGTGAGCCAGCATGTGTTTGGTCTTCTACTTGCTTACCGTATCCAATGTTTGGCAATATAGATTCGCAAGTAATATTATTTTTCACACCTATTCCAAAATAAAAATGCATGCAGTATGCGCAAATAAAACTTGGAACTGGAATTGGAGAGAGGGCCTGTAGGTACCTCCGGGAAAAATTGTTTGAATAGAGGGCCTGTAGGTGGACCTCTGGAAAAATTGTGGAATAGAGGCC